>JAOEGL010000002.1:319713706-319746206 GCA_034509955.1 Urosaurus nigricauda | reverse complement strand
TAATAATAATATTAATGATGATAATAATAATAACCGTATTAATATTTTTGCTAGTATGTATTCAGGGCAAGAGATGTTGCAGTCAAAACATGATGGATACTTTATGGCAGCAATAATAATAAGAAGCTGCCATAAAGTATGCTAATAATAATAAAAAATAATTTATGCCAGCAAACTAATAATAATAATAATAATAATAATAATAATAATAGTTTTTGCTGCTATAAATTCTTCATGTTTTGATTGCAACATCCTGCCCTGCATACTTTATGGCAGCTAATAATGATAATGATAATAATAATAATTTTTGCTGCCATAAAGTATCCATCATGTTTTCACTGCACCATCTCCTGCCCTGCATACTTTATGGCAGCTAATAATGATAATAATAGTAGTAAATAATAATAATAATAATAATAATAATAATAATAATTTACGGCAGCAAATAATAATAATAATGCAATAATTTTTGCTGCCATAAAGTATCCATCATGTTGTCAGGCTACAATGTCTCACAAAAAACTACAGTTCCCAGAATTGCATAGCATGGAGCCATGGCCGTTAAAAGTGGTGTCAAACTGGATTATTTCTGCAGTGCGGAGGCAGCCGTAGCAAAAGACACCCCTGATCCTGCAAATGGACAAGTTTTCCAATCCTCAGATCAGGGACATCTCTTATAATAAGTGTATTTCGAGCTTTTTTTGGTGGCCTTCTGTAGTGACTGGGACCTGCCAGCCACTTGGGGGCTTTCTCAGACTCCAAAGGGTTAATTTGGGGGGTGGTACATGCTAATGAGAGCTTGCATCACATGCAAATGAGTAATTACATCACAGATAACCTATGGCCCCATTAGCCAATCAGTGGATTGGATTGGGACTTTCCAAGAACCTTCTATCTGAAACCTTTAAAAAGCCTTGAACCCATGTGCTCTCTCCTCTTTGGGGGTCTTCTTCTTCTTCCTGAAGTCCAGCTGTTGAAGGCATGGTTGGGCTGGCCCAAAAGGTCAGCTCTCACACACCCAAATCCAACAAGGACTGCAATCCCAGATCTCTGTGTAAGTAATTCAGAGTTATGTTAGCTAGTGCAATTTAGGCCTTTTATTATGTGATCTATGGCTTGCTTGAAATGAACATTTGTGTAACTATGCCCCCCTGTACCTGCAAGGCAAGGAGGCCTTGCATGAATGAGATACCTCTATCCTCTATTCTGGTGTAGTTAGAATAAACCCATTTTCTTGAAATGCATCTGTTTGCTCTCTAGTCCTACAACACGTGCCTTAGCTCGGTGGTGGCTTGCTGGTAGCAAGTGGGAAGTGGAAAAGAACTATAACTTCCCTGTAGCAAGCCCTATTTTTCTTTTTTTCTTTTGCATATCCTCTTGAGAAGGAGGATGCTCTTTTCTTTCTCTGGCTAGAAAAGAAAAAAGGGAGGGGGGTCTGTAGAAATGATGCAGTATATGACACCACTTTAAGTGCTGTTTGTACCTCCACATTATGGAATCCTGGGATTCATAGTCTTACAAGGTCTTTAGCTTCCCCTGCCAAAGAGTGCTCACCAAACTACAAATCCCAGGATTCTGTAGGAGGCAGTCCTGGCAGTTCAAGTGGTGTCAAAACTGCCTTATTGTGCATCTATAATAATGATGTTCGACACCGCTTTTAAATGCTGTAGCTCCACATTACGGAATCCTGGGATTTATAGTTTCTCAGGGTCTTTAGCCTTCTCTGCCAAAAGAGAGCCGGTGTTTTATAAAACTACAAATCCCAGGATGCTGTAAGACGGCACCACGGCTGTTGAAACTGTGTGTCAGATAATGATTGCGTGCAGTTTGACACCACTTTTTAAGTGCTGCACAGCTCCAGCTTATGGAATCCTGGGATTTGTAGTTTCACAAGGACTTTAGCCTTCCCTGCCAAAGAGAGCTGGTGCTTTATGAAACTACAAATCCCAGGATTACGTAAGGTGGAACCAGGGCTGTTGAAACGTGTCTCAAAAATGCATTATTGTGCCTCTGCACTGTAGAAATGTTTGTTTGTTTATTTATGTTTATTTGCATCCCTCTCACACCACTTTTTAAGTGCTGCACAGCTCCATGTGTTATGGAACCCTGGGATCTGTAGTTTCCACAAGCTCCTCAGCCTCCTGTGCCCAAAAAAAAGTGAGCTGGTGCTTTGTGGAACTACAAATCCCAAGCTCCTGTGTGGAGCCATGGCAGTTCTCAAAGTGGCCTCAGAGACTGCATTATTATCCTCTCTGTATTAACTAACAACACAGAGATGATGGAGGCAGCCCCAGGCCTAGCAGAAAACCCTCAGGAATCCTAGAGAGGCATGGAAGTGAAAAAACATGGCTGGGACCATAGAGATGGCCCCTCTCTAGTCTTCCCTGGGGAGGAGCATAGAGAGAGAGAGTTTTGAACCAAAAGGAGCCATTTTGTGGCTTTTGGGGGAAGGTTAAGAAGGCAGAAGAGCAGCAGAGGAGGAAGGAAGGAAGGGTCCATTTTGTGGGGCTGCTGCTGGAGGGCTCAGAGCCACAGGGTCTCCCTCCCAATACAGGTTTGAGGCTCCCCCTTTATGGCAATGGGCCCAGGGGGGGGGGGTCAGGGGTGGCTTTGTTGGGGGCTTGGGAAGAGCATTGAGAATGGGGGGCAAGAAGGAAAGGGGGGCCCCCAGGATGAAATGCCTCCCTCCTATATGGGTGGGTCTGTTGCTGCTCCCCAGAAGGAGACAAGTTCTGTCTTCCCCCCCAAACTCCAAGGGGTGGGATTGCTCTGGGGAGGAGGGAGGGAGGGAACTACACACACACACACACACACACACAAATATGTATATATACACACACACATACACGCAAATATATATATATATATATATATACACACACACAAATATATATATATATACACACATACACACAAATATATATATATATATATATACATACACATACACGCAAATATATATATATACACACATATATACACACACACAAATATATATATATAGACACATATACATGCAAAGATATATATATACACACACACAAATATATATAGAGAGAGACACATATACATGCAAATATACACACAAATATATATATATATATACACACAAATATACATATATACACATACACAAATATATATATAGACACATATACATGCAAATATATATATATATATATATACACATATATACACACACAAATATATATATATACACATACACACAAATATATATATATATATATATGCACACAAATATATATGTACATATACATACACACAAATATATATATATACACACCCATATATATACATACACATAGACACACAAATATATACATACACATATATATACAGCTATACATACATGCATGCACACGCAAATACACACACATACTGTATATACATATATATATATACACACAAACATGCGTGCATACACACATACACAATGTGCATTTCCCCCATATATCACATGCACTTCCCCTATATACATATATAGACACACACACATATACAATTGGCCCTCCTTATATACATATATAGACACACACACATATACAATTGGCCCTCCTTACCGTGTTTCCCCGAAAATAAGACAGTGTCTTATATTAATTTTTGCTTGAAAAGTTGCGCTAGGTCTTATTTTTCTATGAATAGGGATTAATATTTATTGTTGAAAAAATAATGAATATTTATTATATACTGTATATATATTTATATACAGAAACTTTGCGAGGTCTTACTTTCAGGGAAGGCCTTATATTTAGCAATTCAGCAAAACCTCTGCTAGGTCTTCTTTTATGAGGATGTCTTATTTTCGGGGAAACGGGGTATACACGGAATTTTTATCCACAGATTTTAGCATACCCGGCTTGAAAATATTCCCAAAAAGTATAAATTCCAAAGCACAAACCTTGATTTTTCCATTTTATATATGGGACACCACTTTGTTGTGATTGTCTGGATTTGCTTTCTCATTTTGTCTCTCCTAGTTGAGGTCTACCTATGATGCCAATTACAGTCCCATGTCATTAAGTGGGAGAACTCGCACAATTGGTGGCTGACTACATACAGTTTTGCCCCACTGTACACACACATACATGCATACATATATACACACATATGCTGCGAATTTCTTTCTTTCAAATAGTCTCAAAGATCCTACAAGATCTCTATGTACACACACACACACACATATGCTGGGAGAGTGTTGGTTTATTAAGAAAAAAAACCCTGTGTTGTTGTTTATTTCTATAGTGCCTTAAATTAACATGGTTTTACAGGTTTGTTGCTGTTGTTGCTTTGTGCCTTCAAGTCGTTTCCAATTTATGGTGAGCCTAAGGCACAACCCTATCACAGGGTTTTCTTGGCAAGATTTGTTCAGAGGATTTTTTCTTTTCTTTGACAGTGCCTCCCTCTGAGGTTGAGAGATTGTGACTTGCCTAAGGTCATCCAGGGGGGTTCCATGGCCAAGCAGGGAATTAAACCTTGGTCTCCAGAGTTTGTAGTCCAACACTTAAACCACGATGTCATGCTGGCTCTGAGGTCCATTCAAACTCTACAGTTAAAGCATTATTATTCCGCTTTTAACTGCCATGCTTCTTTCATATTTCTTTCATATGGAATCATGGGATTTGTGTTTTGGGGAGGCACTAGAGTGCTTTGGCTGAGAAGAAGTCTAAATGCTCCTCCCTAAATTGCAAATCCCAGTAGAATAATAATTCATAGAACAGTTCTTACTGTCAGGAGATCCTTCCTAATGTTGAGGTGGAATCTCTTTTCCTATAGTTAGCATACATTGCTCCAGGTCCTATTCTCTGGAGCAGCAGAAAACAAGCTTGCTCCATCCTCAGTATGACATTCCTTCAAATATTTAAGCAAGAACTATAATTGTAGAGCAGATCATTAAACAGAGAGTCTGTGAACATTTAGAAGGGAATGCAATCATCACAAAGTCAATATGGGTTTCTGAAAAACAAGTCATGCCAGACTGACTCTATGATTCTATGATTCTAATCTGATTTCTTTTTTTTTCTTTTTTTTCTTTTGATAAAATTACCAGTTTGGTGGATGAAAGAATGCTCAGGATATAGAATATCTTGATTTCAGTAAGGCCTTTGTCAAGGTTTCCCATGACATTCTTGCAAACAAGCTTGTAAAATGTGGGCTAGACAAGGTAACTGTTAAATGGATTTGTAATTGGTTGACCAGCTGAACCCAAAGGGTACTGAGCAATGGTTCCTTTTCATCTTGGAGACAAGTAACCAGTGGGGTGCCACAAGGTTCTGTCCTGGGCCCATCTTTATCAAAGACTTGGATGAAAGAATAGGGGACCAAATTAGGAGGAGTAGCTAATACCCAAGATGACAGTATCAGAATTCAAAATGACCTTAAAAGATAAAAGCTGGACCAAAGATAAAATGAATTTCAACACAGAGAATTATAAAATACTGCACTTAGGGAAAAGAAATGAAATGCATAGATATAGGATGGAGGACACATGGCTGAACAAGACTGCATGTGAAAGGGATCTAGTAGGAGACTTAGTAGACCACAAGTTGAACATGAGTCAACAGTGTGATGCGGCAGCTAAAATGGCCAATGCGATTCCATGGTTGCATCACTAGAAGTATAGTGTGTAGATTAAGGGAAGTAATAGTGCCACTCTATTATGCTTTGGTCAGGCCCCACCTGGAATACTGTGTCCAGTTCTGGGCACCACAATTCAAAAAGGATGTGGAAAAACTGGAGCATGTCCAAAGGGGGCAACCAAAATGGTGAAGGGTCTAGAAATCATGCCCTGTGAGGGGAGACTCAGGAAACTGGGGACATTTAGTCTTGAGAAGAGACGGTTAAGAGCCTTGTTTAAATATTTGAAGGGATGTCTTATTGAGGAGGGAGCAAGTTTGTTTTCTGCTGCTCCAGAGACTAGAACACGGAACAAGGGATGCAAACTACAGGAAAAGAGATTTCACTTCAACATTAGGAGGAACTTCTTGACAGTAAGGGCTATTCGGAGTGCAATGGAGTCTCCTTCTTTAGAGGTCTTTAAACAGAGGCTGGAAGGCCATCTCTCGGGAATGCTTTGATAGAGAGTTCCTGCCTGGCAGGGGTTGGACTGGATATCCCTCTTGATCTCTTCCTGTTCTGTGATTCTATAATTCTATGTCACTTTATGTTTTCTTCTCCAGACTAGGGGATTGGATACACTCCAGCTTGGCAACATCCTTTTTGAATTGTCGCGCCCAGAACTTGACACAGTATTCCAGGTGAGTCTTGACCAAAGCAAAATAAGAGTGGCACTGTTACTTACCTTGATAGACACTATACCTCTGTTGATGCAGCCTAGAATCACATTGGTCTTTTTATCTGCCACATCACACTGTTGATTCAAGTTCAACTTGTGGTTTATGTGGGCCCGGTAGAGACAGCCCAAAAGGGCCGTTCCCCGGAGCGTGAATAGGGCTGGGGAGCATGCAGCATCTGCATGCTCCCCAGCTCTAGCATGTATGGACGGCGCCATTTTTTAAGCATGGCACCCATACGTGTATGCGCTGATGATGTCATGGCGCATGCCGCGTTTAGATTGGCATGCGCCTGATGTCATCGCACCGCAGGAGAGCGCCCATGGCGCCCTTTCTGCAGCACAAGAAGGAACTCTGAAACAGAGCTCCTTCCTGGCTTCCGCATCCTTGTCACAGCCTTCTCACGGATGCGCCAAGAAGGCTGAGAGGAAAGGGGCGGTGGCAGCAGCCCCTTTCCCCCCATAGCGGGGTGCAGTGGCCGCCCAGGGTGCCTGCTGCACCCCGCTTCAGGCCACAGAGAAGTGGCAATTTGCCTCTTACGATGGATTGGGCTGCCGGTGAGGCAGCCCAGGCCCCAGTCTGGTGCTTCTCTGGGCCACTTTTGGGTCTGTAAAGGCCCTAGGACTCCTAGATCCCTTTCACATGTACTGTTCTCAAGGTACAAAATGTATAACCTAAGATATGAGGTTGAGGGTGAACCATGTTAGACTTACTTGATCAGGTATAAACAGAAGTGGTTGGGAAAGCAAACTTGTATATTGAAAATTGGGTACACATAGGTACAGTGTGGCAAAAAAGTATTTAGTCAGCCACCAATTGTGCAAGTTCTCCCACTTAATGTCCCAGACTGTGGCCAGCACACACTAACAAAAGCTGATAAGGCAGTTCCACAAACCTAAACGTTGATCCGAAGAATAGTCCAAAAGTCAGAGCCAAGGTCAGGGTTGGGGAAATCACAGAAGTCAGTCCGGTCTGAGGTCAAGGCAAGGAGAAAGCAGCAAAAGTCCAAGTCGTTCCAAGGTCAAGGCAAACCAGAGTTCCAAAGACACGAAGCCAGCACACAGTCACACCAAGAGACTTACAATAAGTTCTGGCAAAAGGGATGGTGTCCCACAGGTGCTTAAGTAGGAGACACCCTCCCTGTTGGCAGCTGTGCTTTGTTACCAGCTTGCTTTTCAGCAAGCCTGCAGGACTGACGCACATAAGCAGTCTCAGCCCTCCTCTCCTTAAAGGAGAGAACCACCAAACTGGATTCTTCATTTGAAACCTCACTCAGCTGGCTCTCACACTATTTCTCCCAGTTTGCAGCTCGTGACATCTCGGCACCCACTCCAGGACTTGCCCCATGCCCTTCTCCTCCCTTCTTTTCTGCCTTAAGACAAACTTGACTTGATGCGGATTGGTAGTGTCTCCTGCCCAGCTTGCATTCCTGACAACCAGTATTTGCTTCCATTTTCTGGTGCCTGAGTGAGGGAGTGGGGACTGCCAACATTGCGCCCCCTTATTTTTTGCACCCAGGATGAAATACCTCCCCTTGCCCTCCATTGGAGTATCACTGACCAGGAGAACACCATTCCTCTGGAAACAATGTATCTCAGACTTTTCTTTTGCTTTGCCATCTCTTTTGCTAAGTAATGTATTTTAACTGTTGGTTTTAGGTGTTTTTCATTTTAACATGTTGTGCCCCACCTCAAACTTTGAGGGGAGGTGGAAATAAATAAAAGCAACAACAATAACAACAACTATAACCATCCACTTCCATTTGGTATCCACGGGGGTCCTGAAACCAACCCCCAGTGGATATCAATGGCCCATTGTCTCAGCAGCTATCAGAATCCAGAGATGGCCAGAGAGGTATGGTGTGAGCAGTAGGTTCAAGTAAGCAACATTCGAACAGTTGTACTTGCCTACTACTTGATGCATGGAAATATATGTAGATTATTTGTGACTAGAGAACTTTTACACTAAGACTCCATTTAATACAAGTGATATAGTCTGGAACCATTTGTGTATAATGAAAATTGTGGATGAATGCTGTTTTTTTTAAACCTAAATGACGTCTTGGGCTTCCAGCAGCAGCATACTATAGAATCACTCTGGAGGACCCAGAAATGCCTAGATAACTGTTCTTTCTAGGCATTTCCAGGTTCACCAGTGTGATTCTATGGTACACTTCGGCCACAAGTTAACCAAGACAAGCATGCAAATGCAACTAACAGACTGGTAGCATACTTTACTCAGTGAGATATCGTGCAAACATGAGAGAGTGCAAGCAGTGTGAGCACCACAAGGAATCCACAGCTTTTTGTGGATAAATGAAACTGTGTTAAACTAATCCAAGTTAAACAAGGTCTTACTTACTGTATTTTTTCAAGTGTTCATGGCTATATATTTCACTTTCTGTTTCTTTCCCCAAACAGGAGATGGAAAGGACAATAAGAAATAGGCAAAGCCATCTGTGGAGTCATGGGAAATAAGCAAAGACTAAAGATCCTTGGGAAACAAAGAGGACCAAAAGGGAACGTGGTAAACCATGCACTTCTGATACCACAGGATAGCAGAAGAAAGAAAAGAGGGAAAGCCCATTGTTTGAGAAGATATTAAACAATCAACACTAAAGAGACATTATAAAACCTGAACAGGGAAGCAGTCATGTACGTTTGGAACAGTTTCAGCTGATGTCAAAATGTTCCCTCAAATCAGAGAGCCCAGAAAGTAAATACACCCTATAAATGCATGCAGTGTACAAAGACCTTTAGTAACAGAGAAATTCTTATTCATCTTACAGCTCCCAGAGGCAAAAACCACATAAAGAGATGGAGTGTGTAAAGAGTTTCAGTCAAAGTCAAAAGCCTTCCTCACCTCAAACAACCAGCACAGGAGATAAACCATATAAATGCATGGAGTGTGGGAAGAGCTTCCGTCAACGGCCACACCTTTCCACACATCTAAGAACCCATACAGGAGAGAAACCATATAAATGTATGGAGTGTGGAAAGAGCTTCACTACAAATGAAAAATGTAATGTACATCAAAGAATCCACACGGGGGAAAAACCATATAAATGCATGGAGTGTGGAAAGAGCTTCAGTCAAAGTCCCCATCTTATTTCACATCAAAGAATCCACACAGGGGAGAAACCATATAAATGCATGGAGTGTGGAAAGAGCTTCAGTAAAAATGAAAGTCTTACTATCCATAAAAGAATCCATACAGGAGAGAAACCATATAAATGCATGAACTGTGAAAAGAGCTTCAGTGATCAGGGATCTCTGACTAAGCATCAGAGAACCCATACAGGAGAGAAACCATATAAATGTATGCAGTGCGGAAAGAGCTTCAGTGATAGTCGACAACGCGTTTTACATCAAAGAACACACACAGGAGAGAAACCATACATATGTAAGGTATGTGGAAAGAGATTCACTGCGAGTCAACATCTTCACGTACACCTAAGAACACATACTGGAGAAAAACCATATAATTGCAGAGAGTGTGGAAAGAGCTTTAGTGAAAATTCAAAACTTGTTCTACACAAAAGAATCCATACAGGAGAGAAACCATATAAATGCATGGAGTGTGGAAAAAGTTTCAGTGGAGGTTCGTATCTTACAGTACATCAAAGAATCCACACAGGACAAAAACCATATAAATGCATGGAGTGTGGAAAAAGCTTTGGTGATAGTGGAAGTCTTTGTAATCATCAAAGAACCCACACAGAAGAGAAACCATATAGATGCATGAAGTGTGGAAAGAGCTTTAGATATAGTTCAAATCTTACTGTCCATCAGAGAATCCACACAGGAGAGAAACCATATCAGTGCATGGAGTGTGGAAAGAGCTTCGGTTACAGTGGAAGTCTTGCTATCCATGAAAGAATCCACACAGGAGAGAAACCATATAAATGCATGGAGTGTGGAAAGAGCTTCAGTGAAAGAGGAAAGCATATTATACATCAAAAAACCCACACAGGAGAGAAACCATATATATGTAAAGAATGTGGAAAGGGATTCCTAACGAGGCAACAGCTATCCTCACACCTGCGAACCCATACAGGAGAGAAACCGTATAAGTGCATTGAGTGTGGAAAGAGCTTCAGATACAGGACTAACCTTTCCTTACATAAAAGAATCCATACAGGAGAGAAATCCTATAAATGCACAGAATGTGGTAAGAGTTTTAGGGATAGTGGAAGTCTTACTAAACATCGGAGAACACATACAGGAGAGAAAACATATAAATGCATAGACTGTGGGAAGAGTTTCAGTATCAGTCAACATCTTTCTTTACATCAAAGAATCCACACAGGAGATAAGCCATATAAATGTATAGAATGTGGAAAAACTTTTAGACAAAAACAGCACCTTTCATCTCATCGAAGAACCCACACAGGAGAGAAACCATATAAATGCACGTACTGTGGAAAGAGTTTCAGGAATAAAGGAGGTCTTGCTGTCCATGAAAGAATCCATACAGGAGAGAAACCATATAAATGCACAGAGTGCGGAAAGAACTTCAATAATAGTAGCAGTCTTACTGTCCATCAAAGAACCCACACTGGAGAGAAACCATATCATTGTATGAAGTGTGGTAAGAGCTTTGTTGATAGTGGAAGTCTCTCTAAACATCAGAGAATACACACACCTCAAAGAATCTGCACAAGAAAGAAACCCCCCGAATGCATGGAATACTGAAAGAGCAGTGAAAATAAACACTTTTCTATAGATCAAAATACTAAACATAGATGAGGAACCATATCAATATATGAAATGTGGAAGGATATTCAGTATGAATAAGAACCTCCGTAGATATCAGATAACTCATGCATTGATTGAATCTGAAATCAAGCAGGGAATGAACTTCAATACAATTTGAAGAACCATACTCCTTGTCAAAAAACCCATATTTAGGAGAAGCTAAATAATGGTGTAGAGTGTTGCTTGACAGTGATAGCTGTTTAACAGTGGAACACACTCCCTCAGAGTATGGTGGAGTCCCCTTTTTTGGAGAACTTTAAATAGAGGCTGGATGGCCATCTGTTGGGGATGCTTTGATTGTGAGTTCATGCATGGCAGGGGGTTTGACTGGATGGCCCTTGTGGTCTCTTCATACTCTGTAATTATATGATTTTTCCTCCAAGGATCTTTACTCAACATCTGAGTTCCAAGGGTGAATCTGTACATAAAGTGGACCATTCCAATCTCTGGCAGTTTGATCTACATCCACAGATGGCAAAAATGTGGATGTTCATGACCCATATTATTCAGTGGTGGCGATGGAACACAGACATATCAGCGTGCCCATGCATACACTGCCATTGAATAATATGAGGTGTGGCAATCCATAACAGATCCACTGTAGATAACTGAAGTTGTCCTAAAGCCCTCCAGATCAACAAGGCTACTTGAAGTCCCTGTGACAAAAATAAATTCAGGAATCCTCTCAAGCTATGCACCTGTCCTTTTGGGCTGATGCCCCTCCTGGAAGAGATTACTTCAGATGAAACTGTCCGTGCCCAATGTTAACATGGACTCGTTTCTAAACAAGAACAGTACGAGAAGCTGTGAAGAGCAGTGTTGGGTCAGATTAATGGCTCTCTTATCCCAATATTTTGTCTACACAGAGGTCACACATTTTCACCTCAAGGATATCAGCACAGCTGCATTAGTCTTATACGTTGGAGCAGTGGTCCTTAACCTTTTCTTTACCAGCAACCTCCTTTAAATATCTTTTGTTGCCGCGGAGCACCCAAGACCTAGCTCAAGATTTAAAACCTTAAAGTGCATCAAATATTTATATAACAGTCTTCAGAGATGTTCTAATTTGGAGAGGCTGCAGCTGGACTTTGGATGGAGCTTTATCAGAGGTTAGAAAAGCAGTGGAAGCAACATCTTTAAGTGGATTTATCTACCAATCCTTTGCTGATCAGACTTCTCTCTTTTTTGGTTTGACTGGGCCATGTCCTTTCACTTTGTCTTTGGCTCCTGTTTATTTGGCATGCCAGATTATCTGATTTTTCTGACCCTGGACCTATTTTTATTACTCTTTTCCTGGATAGTCCTATCCATATCTGTCTGCTAATTGTGTATGGCTTTGCTGTGTATGGCTTTGGAGCCTAGACTGTAAAACTTGGCTACTGGAACTTTCCTGTCTGGAATGAGGCCACGCAGGGGAATGCCACACAATCAGAAGAAGTAATTTATCCATTTCTTGGGTGTGAGAAACACATAATCACAAAATCTCAATCTTGTGGGGATGTGATCTTGTAGCACCTTTGAGAAAGGTTGGCAGCATGAGCTTTCGTAGACTTAGGTCTGCTTCCATCAAATGCATCTGAGAAAGTAGACTTAAGGGTCCGAACAGGCCAAAATAAAGCTGCTTCAGGTCACTCTGGAGGTATGCTGTTTAAATGACACATGCATCTTAAGAGGCCAGAAGCTGCACCAAAGCTGCACTCCAGTCCTTAGGACTGGAGCGTGGTTTTGACATGGCTTCCGGCCTCTTAGGACTCATACTTCATTCAAACAGCATACCTCCAAAGTAACCCGAAGTGGTTTTATTTTGGCTTTTTTGTTTGGGCCCTTAAGTGTACAAAAGCTCATGCTGCCAACTTCTTTAGTTAGTCTCAAAGGTGCTACAAGATCTCTCTACATACGGATTTTACAGACTAACACAGCTATATCTTTGATTTCTATCACTGTGGGGATGTGAGTTCACTTTCCTGACCTTTATCCCACTTTCAGATAAGAATAATCTGCAAATTTGGACATAGTATGTTTAGCAAATGAAAAATTAGAATTGGGGTTGATCCCAGAGTTGAGGAAAGGAGCAATGGGATTGAGTAGTGGTGTGTCACAGTAACCCTGAGATGGGGAATGTGTGGTCTCTCAGCTGTTCTGGAACTACAGTTCCCATGATCCTTCACCATTGGCTGTGCTGCCTGTGACTGATGGAAGTTCAACAAAATCTGAAACGTTGTACATTAGAATCATAGAAATTTAGAGTTGGAAGAGACCACAAGGGCCATCCAGTCCAACCCCCTGCCATGCAGGAACTCCCAATCAAAGCATCCCCGACAGATGGCCATCCAGCCTCTGCTTAAAAACCTCCAAGGACGGAGACTCTGCCACACTCCGAGGGAGTGTGTTCCACTGTCGAACAGCCCTTACTGTCAGGAAGTTCCTCCTAATGTTGAGGTGGAATCTTTTTTCCTGCAGTTTGCATCCATTGTTCCGAGTCCTGTTCTCTGGAGCAGCAGAAAACAAGCTTGCTCCCTCCTCAATGTGACATCCCTTCAAGTATTTAAACAGGGCTATCATATCACCTCTTAACCTTCTCTTCTCTAGGCTAAACATCCCCAGCTCCCTAAGGCGTTCTTCATAGGGCAAGGTTTCCAGA
The DNA here is from genome assembly GCA_034509955.1 of Urosaurus nigricauda. Lineage (NCBI taxonomy): Eukaryota > Metazoa > Chordata > Lepidosauria > Squamata > Phrynosomatidae > Urosaurus > Urosaurus nigricauda. The sequence goes on along the minus strand of JAOEGL010000002.1, from coordinate 319,732,497 downwards.
CCCTTCACCATCTAAGCAGAATAGAGTGGCACTATTACTTCCCTTGATCTAGACACTATACTTCTATTGATGCAACCTAAAATTGCATTGGCCTTTTTAGCTGCTGCATCACACTGTTGACTCATGTTCAACTTGTGGTCTCCTTGGACTCCTAGATCCTTTTCACATGTGGTCTCATTCACCCAGGTGTCCCCCATCCTATATCTCTGCATTTCATTTTTCCGCCCTATGTGTAGGACCTTACATTTCTCTGTGTTAAATTTCATTTTGTTAGCTTTGGCCCATTCCAATCTTGCCAATGAAGAACAGAATACAGTAGAGTCTCAATTATCCGACATAAACTGGACCGGGTGATAGTTGGATAACCGAAAATGTTGGATAATCCGGAAGGTCCAAGAAAAGCCTTGAAATTACTATGAATTGCAAATGTATTGAAGTTTTATTGCAATAAAAGTGAAAGTAAATGTAAAAAAATCACTGATCAACATTGTGATGTACAGTATAAACAGTTCAGTCCTCTGAAAATGTATAGAAATCACAGAAAATTTAAAGAAATCACAGCAGCCGCAACGTTGGATAATCCGGAATGTTGAATAACCAAAGGTTGGATAATTGAGACTCTATTGTCAGTTCATTAACAGGAAGGAAGACCATAAAGTTGTACTAGAGCCAAGTAACCAGTAAGTGTTTTAGGTGTTGGTGATAGCATTCGGTAGACAAAATCATATATAATCTTGCTGGGAGTAGGTTCTGTTATTGTTGTATACCTTCAAGTTGTTTCCAATTTATGACAGCCATAAGGCGAGCCTATCATGGGATTTCTTTAGTAAGATTTGTTCAGAGGAGGTTTGCTATTGCCTTCCCATGAATATAAGAGTATGTGACTTGCCCATGGTCACCCAGTGTGTATAATTGCCAAGATGGGAATTGATCCTTGGTCTCCAGAGTTGTAGTTCAACACTACAACCATTTATTTTTAATTCTTAATGATAATATTTTTTTTAGTGTTTGTTCTTAAAATTAGTGTGCTAGCTTGGTAGAAAGGTCTTGTGGATCCTGTAGTGAATGTATGAAGCCAGAAGGTTTTGGGCCTAAGAGTCCATTAAAAAAAGGTGTATCTATGGAAAATAAAAGTCAACAGAGTGGACTGGTAAAAATGAAATAGTGTTACGTGTCTTTGTTGTGTGCTTTCAGGTTCTCTGATTTATGGCAACCATAAAGCAAACCATTAATTTTTTGCAAAACTTGTTCAGATGGGGTTTGCTACTGTCTTCCTTTGAGGCTGAGAGAGTGGGACTTGCCCAAGGTCACCCAATGGGTTTCCATATCTGAGGGGGGATTTGAAGCCTGCTCACACATAGACCTAGTCCAGCATTCAAACTTCTACACCTTTAATTTACATTATTATATCATACTATACAATTGTAGTTGTACAATTTCACTATAAACTCTCATGGAATTCTGGGACTTGCAGTTTCCAGAGGGGTACTTATAATTCTCATCCCAGTAGCTCTATTTCTTCACCAAACTACAACTCCCAGGACACCATAGAATGTAGAATTGTAGTACTATAATTACAGGTTGACCAGATGTCCTCCTTTTCCAACACGTCCTCCACTTCAACCTGTCCAGGAGGAATTCCAAGAAACATGAATTTATATTTATCTTGGTGTTTTCAGCTTTTGGTTTGAATTGTCCTACTATTTTCTTGAATGCCTCACATGTTGCATATGCCTTGTCCTCCTTTGCGGGTTATGACATCTGGTCACCCTGTGTAATTTTGCACAGTAGTCCCTCAAAATTCGCTAGGGTTGTTGGCACATGACCCACACAAAAGTGGAAAAACCACAAATAACAAAAACACTCTGTTATTTCCTGAGAGAAAACCTCTCTAGGAATCTTTAGGTCCTCTAGTACAACTCTGTGGTCAACATCTGCCAGACATTGACCATAGAATTGCGCCGGAGGAGCTACAAATGCTTAGTGGAGTGTTGTCTCTAGGAATCTCTTGGTACTTCAGTGCAACTTTTGGTTCAAGTTGAACACAGAGTTGTACTGGAGGACTGAGATGTTCTCAGAGAGAACACACTAATATAACTAATGAATAATCAAATCCACAAAAGTCATATCCACAATGTGGAGGGATGACTAGTGTGAATGAACCCTGGAACTCCAGAACTGTATACTGCCCACAGGTGGGCCTATAGCCTACAGTGGGTAGAGCCAGTGGCATCTCTAGGGTTGGTGTCACCCAGTGCTGTAACTCATGGTGTTACCCTCCCACCCCCTATTGACTTCCTCCTATACCACATCACATAGAAGAAGCCTTAGTAATGTTACAATTAAAAGAACATTTCTGAAAAATAAAAATTTAAAAACAGTGGTGTCACCTCCCCCCCCCCCCTTTATGGTGCTTTCCGCACCTTTTGCATCCCCTAGTATAAATTCAATCTTTTTCTTTCCCCCTCCTTTTCTTAATTGATCCATTTTCTTCCCCCCATGAATCACACACAGATTTATAGGAAAACGCACTCAGTTCATATTACAGAGGCACAATTAAGAGCGTATGTGTCCCAGTTTTCATATAAAATGTCCAGCCAGGAATACACAAAACGAGAAACCCAGAGACAGAGGAGTAGGTATTCTGGAGGCATCTAGGTGGTTTTTGATCTTTCCCCATGGCTCTGATGGAGGGTAGGCAGCTTGCAGGAGGCTCTTTTCGAAGAAACTTGCCAAGATCTCATAATTTTTTACTCTGGTCCCATTTTTTAAGGAGTTTCCTCGTGGGATGGGAAGGGAGAAAGAAACTGGTTTAGAAGCACCCCTCAGTTTTCTGGAACGTTCTAGCTGCCTTCAGATGCGGCAGAAGCTGACTTTGGCTGCTGCCAAATCCCAGATTTCCATAGAATTGTGCCATGGCAGATCAGGTGGGACCAAACTGCATTAATTCTGCTGTATAGATGCAGCCTCAGTCTCGGGGGGTGGGGGGTGGGGGCAACGAGCTATTCAATGTGATAGTGGTTTGAGGGGCATCATCTGAAAAAAATTAGATCTAAATCAAGGAAATCTGTATTTTTTCCTTTTATCCCCCCCCCCCCTTAAGAACTATGTTAGTGCAATGGGGTGGGTGTGGGTGGGGAGAACTATAATGCCTCTATTCTTTTCAACATGCTACTCTGAAGAACTATTCCAAATAGTGAGAAACCTATGAGGATAAGGATCAGTCAGGGTACTTTGAAATAAATTGTTACTGGGGACACTACATAATTATAGCACTATGATCCCACTTTAACTGCCATGGTTCCATCCCGTGAATCCTGTGATCTGCAGTCTTTCTTGGCATGTGCCCGCAAGTCGTTTCTGACTTATGGCAACCCGAAGGCAAACCTTTAATGGGGTTTTCAGTCCAACGCTGAAACCACAGCCACCACACTGGCTCTAGTGCCTCCCCAGGCTACAAGGACAGCAAAGAAGAGGCTATTCCCACCACTGTGGCAACGGGATTTCCAGAGCTATGGGGCAGCCACTGAGAAGGTCACCTCTTGCATTCCCACTAGTTGTGCCTGTGAAGGTGGTAGGACTGAGACAAGTGTTGCCTAGCATCCACCCTGTATACACTTTCTCCAAATATATAAGGGCTAAGGTCCTAAGTTTCTTCTTATTAATTAAATATATTAGGTAGCACGTTTTTGTGTGCCCATACGGTTTAGAATTCACACAAGCAGAGGCTTCTGTTGTAAAAAATAAACATTGATTTTATTGAATAACTTTTAGCAAGAATGTAACTTAGGTAGAATAGTTCCAAGGTGGTTTGGTTGCATAAATATTACAGTTGCAGGCATGTCACAGCTTCCTTTTTACAGGTTCAAAACACACTGCGGAAACAATCCAGTCTGAGAGCACTTTAACTGTCTTGGCTCAATGCTAGTGTTACCAGTGCCAAAATCTTTTGAATTTTGGTGTATGTACGTTCTCCCTATGGTCCCAAATGGATTCTGCACTGTGGGCAGACATGATCTCTGAGGTGAGTGGTGATGTCCACACTATCCCATAAGTACATCAAACAGAAAAGTTTGGGAGCTGCAAATGAGGAAGTTTAACATCTCCAAAATCAGAAAGATAGGTGATTTAGGCAGGATGTTTTGTTGGACAAGCCCAATAAGGCTGATTTACAACTTCATTCTCACCCCAGGCATTGCCAGACCAAGCAAACCTTTACAATGTAGATTTGATTTCCTTTGATGTAGAACAAACACCTTTGCCTTCAGGGTAGTTTTTGCCTATAAAAGATTTCCAAAACCCATTGTTAGGGGGTTAATTGGAAGGAATGGGGACACTCTGTTGCTGTGAGTTCTGACCAGTCCCGATACGTCCGTTTCCCCTCCAATCACCAGAGCAGCTGTGTCCCACAAATGGGCTCGGAGTCAAGCCTCGTCTTGTGTAAGTATCACTATTAGTTCTGCCTTCAACTATTCCAAAGCTAACTCCTGATTTCCTTAGTCCTTGTATGTATGAGTGAGTGAACGTGGATTGCTGTATGATTTCCCCCCTTAATAACAGAAACACTTCATTTAGAGAATTCTGCCTCTGCGAAATTCCTTTGATCTCTTTTTTTCCCTTGGTATATAGGTGGGAAATTATTCCCAAAGGTTGCTTGTAGCACAACCTAGTAATTAAATAGAGCTAATTAAAAAATTCCCTAGAATCCATTGCTATGCTAGGGAATTCTGGGAAGTGTAGTTTTGTAATACATTTAGCCCTCTGCTATGTTGCCACAATAAACTACAGTTTCCAAGATTCCCTAGCACTGAGCCAGGGCGGTTAAAGCAGTCTCAAACTAGATTATTTCTGTAGTGTGTTTTGGACCACAATCTCCAATACGGTTTCTCTCCCATTCAGTATCCTCCTCTCAACTCAGATCCCTTCAACTCTTTTCAACTCTCTTTATTTCTCTTAAACTCCCCCTCAACTGCTCTGCACTGAACTCCCCTGAGCAGAACTCTCTGGAACTACACTCAACTTGACTGAGCTTAACTCAACTCCCTTAATTTAACTTAACTGACTTCCCAGTCACTCACGCCTCCCTTTTATATCTATTCCTTCCTCGGCAGCCCCTATTTCACAGTCAGACTGAACCAGGATAGGCTGTCCATCACACATATCCAACACCCCTGTGAAGATGTACACCTGTATGCTCAAAAATAAAATCCCTTTTGATTCTCTGACCGAGGAGATCAAGAGTTGGCCAGGAAAGGCCTTTCCTTTTCAAATCTCGTAATCAGCACCCCTTCTGCATTCCAAAGCAACATCAAATTGCTTACATTTTCTAATTGAACAATTGAAATACGGCACTTGACCAAGCATCTGACAAAGAAGCTCCTTTTTCAAAAGTCTTTTTAGAATCCTAAGAGTTGGAAGAGACCCCAAGGGACATCCAATTCAACCCTATTCTGCCACGCAAGAAGACACCATCAAAGCATCCCCAACAGATGGCCATCCAGAGTCTGTCTAAAAACCTTAAAGAAGGAGACTCCACTACTCTTCGAGGCCACAGTGATCAGGGGTCCTCCTTTTTCAGGATACACCCTACATTTCAACGTTTTGTCCAGGAGGGCTTCCAAAATGTCCTCCATTTTGAGCATGGTGAATAAGCATGATTTACATTTCTATGTTTTTAGCTTTTATGTGGGAAGGTCCTCCATTTTTCTTGAATAACCTTTTGCGGTGCCTCCTTTTGGGACATCTGATTAACTTGCTCCAAGGAAGTCTTTTCCACTGTCAAACAGTCCTTGCCATGAGGAAGGTCTTCCTGATGTTGAGGTGGAATCCTGTAGCTTCCATCCATTGTTCCGTGTCCTACCCTCTGGAGCAGCAGAAAATAAGCTTGCTCCAGCCTCAGTATGACATCCCTTCAAATACTTAAAGAAGGTCATCATTTCTCCTCTTAACTGTCTCTTCTCCAAGCTAAACATAGCTCCCTAAGTCTCTCCTCATAAGGCATGGTTTCCAGATCTTTCACCATTTTGGACGCCCTTCTCCAGACATACTCCAACCTGTCAATATTCTTCTTGAATTGTGGCTCCCAGAGCAGGAAAGGTGAGGTTTGACCAAAATAGGAAAGGTCTGACCAATGCAGAATAGAGTGGCACTATTAGGATCTGTTGTCTTTGCAGGCTCCTCAACTGTAAGTCAACACCGGATTGTAGCCTTGACTCAAGATACCATAATTAATGACAAATAAGAAGCATGGAGGTTAGATTGGCATTCTTATTATATAAATGGAGCCTCAGTATGTTGGCATTAGGCTGTGGAGAGTGAAGGAGAAGTGGTACCATATTATTATTTTGTATAAATCTATCTTCTGCTGTTGATAAGTATTAGATTAGACCTGATAAATACATATAGAGTTGGCCCTCCTTATCCAAGCATTCAAGCATCCATGGCTTGAAAATATTTTTAAAAAGTAGAAATTCCAAATATCTAACCTTGGTTTTGCTATTATATATAAGGGGCACCATTTTACTATCCATTGTATTTAATGGGACTTGAGCATTTGTGGATTTTGGTATCCAATGGGGGGTGCTGGAACCAAACCCCGACGGATACCAAGGGTCCACTTTATTTTTATTATGATGATTGTGTAGTTTTTTTTAAATCAGCTTTTTATTTGGAGGAAATATTGGACAATACGAGTTTTACATTAGCCGTTCATGAAGACCGCTAGGCAAAATGTGCCTGGCTTCTGTTTAAATAAAGAACTGAATGAGAACTTGGACCATTTTTCCCTTTCAACAAATGGGCCTATGGGCCTTCTCCCATACTTCTATGTATAGTGTGGACTATGTAGTGATAATCTGAATAATTATTTTAGTGTTTTAATGCATTTGCTATATACCTTTACTCATACACCTTATATTCATACCCTAACTCTTTTACTTTACCTTTTCCTGCTTGTCATGCAATCAAGTAACAAGCAATACCTGCTAAAATTCCCTATTATTAAAGGTATAAGAGTTGTATTCAGTTTTCACTCTGATAACCGGCGTGGTGTAGTGGTTTGAGTGTTGGACTATGACTCTGGAGACAAGGGTTCAAATCCCAGCTTGACTATTGCAACCCACTGGATGACCTTTGGTGAGTCACACTCTCTCAGCCTCAGAGGAAGGTAATGCCAGAAGCTCTCTTTAGAAACTTGCCAAGGAACCCTATGATAAGTTCGCCATAAGTTGGGAATGACATGAAGGCATGGTGCATACGGTATCAGCAAAAGGAAGTCACACTCTCTCAGCCTCTGAGGAAGGCAATGGCAAACCCCCTCCTGCAGAAACTTGCCAAGAAAACGCCATGACAGGTTTGCCGTAAATAAGGAATGACTTTTAGGTACCCACAAGAAGAAAAAAATAAACCATCATCCAGGGCTTAAGGAATCCTCTTGTAAGTGCCACAAACACATCTTACTGATTTATAATTTTATATTTGATTATATGTATTAGTTGTTTTTAAGGTTTGTATTTTAAGTGCATAACTTGCTTAATTTTGTACAGTTTAAATGTTATCACTTTTAGAATGGACGCCATTTGCGGGTTATATGCTGTTCTGACGATGTCTGTAAAGTGCCCTGCACATTTATGGAGCTATATAAATAAACATTCATCATCATCATCATCATCATCATCATCATCATCATCATTTCCCAGGTGGCTGGAAAAGCATAAGGGGACTGAGCCACTCAGTCCTCCAAGGTCTTAATTGGTAAAGAGGCAGAAAGACTTGGGTGGAGGACCATAGGGTTTGCACCTGGAAGGGCCTCCAGATCTGGTGGAAGGTGAGGTCAATACTCATGAAGAAGACAGGAGGAGAATGAGGGAGGCCAGGCATTATTTTTTGAGGTGTGGTGGCAGATTAAGATCCTTTTTCAGAAGCGTATTCAGGGAAAGGAGAGGGGGGCAACCAGGCATATGCATTTATAACCAGGATATACCTGTGTTGGCCATGTAACAAAGCACAACAACATCCAGAATCGACAAGACAGGGATGATAAAGGTTGAAGGGATTAATTCCTTTTCTTAATATTTTTCCCATCACACTTTCTAGGGCCCTGCCACCATACTTCACTATATATTGTATAAGGGCTTTTTTTTTTTTTTTTTTGGAGATGGGGATATAAAACTTCCATTTTGGAGATGCAGGGCTTGCAAATTAATCAGTTTTCACTGAAATGAATCAGATGTCTCATTGTTTTCCTTTTGCTGCATTCCCATTTTTTCCAAACCGACAAACAGACCTTAGACTTGTGGACTTCTGCTACTACTACTACTACTGCATAGACACATAAACATAAATTGTAGACTAAAGGGCTAAAAAAATTAATGTTTTAACCTTAAAGAGAACTTCTTTAAAATAATGTACAGGTGGCACCTGTCTCCAGCAAGATTAGGCGAAATGTACAAAGGATTAAAAATACTTGTTGGAAATGTGAAATGCATGAAGGGATTTTTTTGACATATGGTGGGTGTGAGATAAGGTGAAAAAGTTTTGGGACAAATCTGGGATTGATGCAAAAAATCTTTAGAATTAAGATAATATTGCAGCCAGAGTTATTCATTGGGGCTACCTGATGAGCGTGTAATGATTTTGGTTGCTAGATATTATATGTGCAAAACTGGGAAAACCAAGACCAATGGAGGTGTGGATAGTGAATGTATTTAATATGGCTGATATGGATAAATTGACAAAAATAGTCAGAGAAAAATCACTGGATAAATTTGTAAAAAGTCTGGGAACCATTTATAAATTATATAAAAAAGAAGGAAAGATAATATTGGCGGGTTTTGTATATTAAGGTTTTCTTATGTATATAAATGGCAATTAGAAGATTAAATTTTTATATGTAAAAAATAAAGGAGGGAGTATTAGTTAACGCTGTGGCTTTGGGTTGCAGGGCTGGAGCTTAAATTATTGTCGTTTGTTGGGTTTTGTCTTCAGTGTATTGTGTGTAATATAGTTAAGGTGTACTGTTTGTTTGCTGTTGATGTGTAAAAACGTATAAAATATAATAAAAAATAGGCCTTAGAGTTGTGGTGGGTAATAATGGAATTTGATTCTTTGTCTTCTCAGGGAGAAAATTCCTCATAAGGAGAGTTTGAACACCATTATGGAGAATAAGTTTTTTAGACCTTTAAGTGCCTTCTAGAGTTAGGTCTTTTCTTAAGCTCTTGATTTTGGGGTGGAGCTCAAAGCAATGGGTTAAATTTCAATACCTGAATATTTTCTAGTTACTAACCCATCCCTTTGTGGAGTCGAAGGCTTTCATGGCCGGCATACATAGTTTTTTGTGGAGATTTCAGGCTAAGTGGCCATGTTCTAGAAGAGTTCCTTTCTGATGTTTCAGAGACGTTTCATTCTCTGAAGATGCCAGCCACAGATGCTGGTGAAACGTGAGAAAGGAACTCTTCTGGGCCATGGCCACATAGCCCGAAAGCTCCACAAAAAACAATCCATCCCTTTCTTTGCAAGATATGCCCAAACCAGGCCCCATCTCTTGGCTTGAATGAGGAAGAGATCTCTTTGTTTGCAGATCCAAAGAAGAAAGACTGACAGGTATCCACTTTGATGTGGGGGTGGGCATCACTTTTTTCTGAGAATTCAAGAGATCCCTTACTATTGTCATACTGATCTCGCAGGCTGTGGATTCTCTTAACGTAAATAATTTTGTCTTCTCTACCTCTGATCATGTCCAACTAACTTGACATTGTTCTGTATCCCGTGACAGATATCTGGGATTGAGGATGACATGACCTCATATTTTCTGGTCCTGTCTGTGCCATGCAGGCATGATTATTGTAATAACAACCCTTTCCTAGTTTTTAAGAGGACTCTTGAATTGATACATTTGCAAAAAGTTCCATCTTCAGTGAAGATGGTAGGTCCAGGATTGTGTTAGCCAGGCTGTTTTTCAACAACAATGCTGCAGAAAAAGTCCAGCTTGTTGAACAGCTCTAAAATAATGTATTATGTATGAGATGTATGTGATAATTGAATGAAGTGTATCGATTTGAGTTGTTTTAGTAATAAAATTTAAAATATTAAAAAAGAAAAGCTATAATAGGCAGCATCCCTTTTCTTTCTCTTAAAAAGGAAACAAATATCCTGGAATTTTCAGCTAGGATTCAAGGAGAAAGCAGCAAAAAACAAAAACAGTAAAGCTAAACACTCATTGTTTTCAAAACGTGTTGCCTATTTCTTTGGATTCTCAGTACCTCAGAACATTGTTCCTTCTTTTTCTCCTTACTTCCATTCCCCTACTTCTGTTTCTAAACAAAAACTGTTCTGAATTGATTGATTGGAAAATGAAAAAAAAAAAAAAAAGAATGAACAGTCTTGCATTGTTTTTGGAAAGGTGTGTGTGTAAAGGGGGGGGGGGGGAACTGTTACTTTGTAGTGGTACATTTTTTACCAGGGTACAATCCAGACTAAGGATGGGAATCTTGCAGCCTTTATATGTTGTTGAATTGCTACTTCCAGTTGTCTTAAGCAGCGTGGCTAATGGTGAGGGATGCTGGGAGCTTTGGTTCGGGGACATCTGAAGAGCTGCACAATTTCCATTTCTGCTATGGACCCTCAATGCAGTTCATTGCATGGAACATCAGGCCTTATATCATTTCATCGCATTGTTTCACATCATGGCCATGGCCTGGTGACCACAGCAACCATGTCTCTGCCTCTCTCTGCATTTTTGTTTCCATCTTCACAGAAAACAGTTGGAATTTTTTGATGGAATGGAATATAAGCTGAGTATCTCTTATCTGCAAATCCAAAATACCCCAAAATCCAAAATTGTCCATGTGGATGGCTGAGTGACACCTTTGCTTTGTGATGGTTCAGTGTATGCAAATTTTGTTTTGTGCACAGAATTATTACATTATTGTGTATAAAATTACCTTCAGGCTATGTGTATAAGATATATATAAAACATAAAGAAGTGTTGGGCTTAGACTTGGGTCTCATCTCCAAGATATTTTATTATGTATGTGCAAAGATTCAAAATCTGGGGAAAAAAATCCAAAATCTAAAACACTTCTGTCCCCAAGCATTTCAGATAAAGAATGTTCAATCTGCACAGACCAGAATGTTCTCTGTGAAGTTGTTTTATCATTCTGTTACATATCCTGTTATAGACTTTTCCCCTTGCTCCACAAAACAGAACCATTTTAACATTTTTTCTTCTTTTCCTCTCCAAGCAGGTGATCGAAAGGAGAACAAGAAGTCTAAGGGGTCATCTGTGAAGTCAGAAGAAAGCAAACCTGATTTGGAAATTAAAACCCCTTGGGAATCACAGTATTTCATGTGGGCATGGAGGAAAGCAATCAAAAAACAAGAGAGAAAAGTCCCCTGCTTTCCATTATGCAGATCTTCATGAATTCCTGACATCACAAGATGACAAAATTAATAGAATTTTGGAATGTGGATGGAGCTTCACTGAAAGAGGGAAACTTACTGAACATCAAAGAACACACACAGGAGAAAAACTGTATCACTGTACGGTATGTGGAAAGAGCTTCTGTTTAATAGAAGTCTTACTAAACTTCAGAGAACTCACACAGGGGAGAAGCCATATAAATGTAAGGACTGTGGAAAGAGTTTTAGTCACAGTCAGCACCTTCCCTCACATCGAAAAACACACACAAGTGAAAAACCATACCGGTGCATGGAGCGTGGAAAAAGATTCAGGCAACATCAACATCTTTCTTCAAGTCAAAGATCTCACACAGGAGAGAAACCCTTTAAATGCCTGGAGTGTAGCAAGAGTGACAGTGGTCCCTTTACCGCCATCTGTTTTCAGCCATAGTGACAAACGAAATTTAAGGGATTGTATATCTTAAAGATGCTTTCCAGCATGTTGCTGATGCTGTCATTGGAGGAGTTTAACTGTAGAGGATAGGTTCATATAAACTTGGTGTAGACAAATCCATTGGCTTGAATTCTATTATTAGTTCCTACATGAACCATTGAATCAGTGGGATTTGCCTATGTGTTGACTCACCCTTCCACAGTTGATTTCCAGGGGCCATATTGCTAACAATAGTTCTGCTGCCTCCCAGTCCATTTCCGAGCACAGTTCCAAGTGTTGGTTATGTCTTCTAAAGTTCTCTACTGGGTGGGCAAAATATGCTTCCCCAAGGGTCAATCCCCCCAAGTGCCCTCTAGGAGGGTTGGGGCATCAATGTCCTATTCCTCCTCCTGGGGCCATTTTAGACTCCAGGAAGGTCTCTTTTTAAAACTGGATGTAAAGCTGATTTGATTTAAGGGCATTTTTTAAAGAAAGGCCTCTCCTGGCCCTAAAAACATGGTGAAAATACACCTTTCCAAGGTCTTCTGTGAGCCTGCCTGAACTCAAGATCTTCAGGGGAGGCCCTTCTTTCAGTCCCAACACCTTCACAGACATACTTCGTGGGGACACAGGGCCTTCTTTATGGCTGCTCCCATACTATGGAACTGTGTAGCCAGGCTGGCTTCCTCCTTGCTGTCTTTTTGCTGTCAAGTGAAAACTTTTCTCCTAGACTTTAGAATTCCTTCTCTAGGGAGGCTGAGAAGGCCCCTTCCCTTGTTCTTCTTTTGTTGACAAGTGAAAACTTTCCGAATCCATCAGGCTTTCAGAAATCAACTGAGATGGGTTTTTAATGGTGTGCTACTTTTTAATTTTGTATTCTATTTTAATAGATATTAAATGGTTTTAAATCTTGTTTGTTGTTCTGTGCATTATATATCATGGGTTGTTTTTTTTTTTTTGGCAAGATTTGTTTAGAGGGGGACTGCCTTTGCCTTCCTCTGAAGCTGAGAGACTTGGACCTGTCCATGGCCACCCAGTGGGTTTCTGTGGCACAGCGGCTAATCATAGAATCATAGAGTTGGAAGAGACCACACGGGCCATCCAGTCCAACCCCCTGCCATGCAGGAACTCCCAATCAAAGCATACCTGACAGATGGTCATCCAGCCTCTGCTTAAAGACCTTCAAGGAAGGAGACTCCACCACTCTCCGAGTGTGTTCCACTGTCGAACAGCCCTTACTCTCAGGAGGTTCCTCCTAATGTTGAGGTGGAATCCCTTTTGCTATAGCTTGCATCCATTGTTCCGGGCCCCAGCCTCTGGAGCAGCAGAAAACAAGCTTGCTCCCTCCTCAATATGACAGACCTTCAAATATTTAAACAGGGCTAACATATCACCTCTTAACCTTCTCTTCTCCAGGCTAAACATCCCCAGTTCCCCAAGGCATTCCTCATAGGGCATGGTTTCCAGACCCTTCACCATCTTAGTCGCCCTCCTTTGGACTCGCTCCAGTTTCTCCACATCTTTTTTGAAATGTGGTGCCCAGAACTGGACACAGTATTCCAGGTGGGGCCTGACCAAAGAATATCCAGGGATAACCATGTTGGCCATATAGCAAAGTACAATATCATCCAAAATGCCCATTAAACATGTTGCAAGCTTTTTCTTTTTTTCTCCCTCTGCACTCCAAAAGGCTTCCTCTCTCACCTTGGAAGCTAAGCAGGATCATCCAGGGTCAGTACTTGGATGGGAGACTGCCAAGGAACAAAGTATTCTTCCCAATATATTATATAATTATATATATAAAAATTATATAATAATATATTATGTATAATTATATATATATATATATATATAATTATGTAATTTAATTAATAAATATATATTATTTATAATATATATATTATATAATAATTTATATTTATTAATTGAATTATATATTATATAATATATATAATATACTATATAATATTATATAATATATAATATATTCTGAATTTTTATATATATATATATATATATATATAGTGTATTGTGTGTGTGTGTGTATATATATATATGTATATATATGTGTGTGTGTGTGTTTTAATTATTGTAACCTGCTCCGATTGGTTGACAGAGGTTATAAATAAAACTTTATTATTATTATACACACATATTTCAGAAGAATATAATATATAGAACTATATATATGCATATGTGTTCAGAAAATTATATATTTATATATATTATATATTTATATACATTTATTTATACATATTTATTATATATGTATATATATATATATACATATATATATATATATATATATATGGAGACGTGGGATACAAATACATATCATTGTTATATTTATATAACATATAATATAATATTCTGAAACATTTATGTGTGTATAATATTTATAAATAATATAAATAAATATATTATTTATAAATATATTTAATTATTTATAAATATTATACACACGTTTCAGAATATTATATTAATATATATTATATTCATTTATATATATATATATCCACACACACACACTTCAGAATATATATTAATATATTATCATATATAATAATATATAATAATGATAAATTAATATATTTATTAATATACATTATATTCCTCTGAAATAAGTACTTATATTCTTCTCTTCCTTGAAATGCCATAGGTTTCACAAAATAAATTCATTCGCTTAACTTTAGCCAAGTGGCTGCACCATTGGGCTTTGGGCCCCAGCACTGTTACAGACTACTCCTAAGGCTGGGGAATTCCCATAGGAGACTAGCTTTCTCTTTCTCTGCTTCCTTTCTGGTGTTTGGTCTTTTGATTCAGATCCAACAGGTGGTGCCAAAGGATTGGACATGTGTGCTGGACCTCAGTTCTCAATTAAATGTGAAATTAAAAAAAAATGCTTTCATAGAATCACGAATCACAAAGTTGGAAGAGACCCCAAGAAGGGCCATCCAGCCCAATCCCATTCTGCCATGCAGAAACTTCCAATCAAAGCATCCCCATTGACAGATGGCCATCCAGCCTCTGCTTCAAGGCCTCCAAGGAAGGAGACCCCACCACCCTCCATTGAGAGAGTGTCTTCCACCGTCGAACAGCCCTTTCTCTCAGGAAGTTCTTCCTAATGTTGAGGTGGAATCTCTTTTCCTGCAGCTTGCATCCATTGTTCAACGTTCTAGTCTCTGGAGCAGCAGAAGACAAGCTTGCTCCCTCCTCAATATGACATCCCTTCGAATATTTGAACAGGGCTATCATATCACCCCTTAACCTTCTCTTCTCCAGGCGAAACATCCCCAGTTCCCTAAGGCGTTCCTCATAGGGCATGGTTTCCAGACCCTTCACCATCTTAGTTGCCCTCCTTTGGACCTGCTCCAGTTTCTCCACATCCTTTTTGAATTGTGGTGCCCAGAACTGGACACAGTATTCCAGGTGGGGCCTGACCAAAGTAAAATAGTGGCACTATTACTTCCCTTGATCTAGACACTATACTTCTATTGATGCAGCCTAAAATTGCATTGGCCTTTTTAGCTGCCGCATCACACTGTTGACTCATGTTCAACTTATGGTCTACTTGGACTCCCAGACCCCTTTCTCATGTAGTTTCCTTCAGCCAGATGTCCCCCATCCTTTATCTGTGCATTTCATTTTTCCTCCTTAAGTGCAGAACCTTACATTTCTCCACGTTGAATTTCATCGTTAGCATCGGCCCAGCTATCTAGTCTATTCAGGTCATTTTGAATTTTGATCCTGTCCTCTGGGGTATTAGCTACTCCTCCCAGTTTAGTGTCATCTGAAAATTTGATAAGCATGCCCTCTATTCTTTCATCATAAAGATGTTGAATAGCACTGGGCCTAGGACAGAACCCTGTGGGACCCCACTGGTCACAAATTAATGTTGTTGGGTTTTTTTCAAATAAAAAATTAGACCACTTTTTCCTTTTTAATCTATGCCATGGCTTGGCTTGGCTCCTATATTGGGAAAAAGGGTAGGATATAAATAAACTTAACCCTGTCATAGGGAGCCACCAACTCAGTGCTCTTGACTGAGACCAGAGAGATGTGATAGTATAGCAGCTACATGGGATGAATGAAAACTTCTACGCAAAAGATTATATGGTGGTGAGGAAGTCCAATATTCAGAGGCTCCTCTCTAGTTACTCTGTTGCTGACATCAAAGTGAGATATAGTCCCAGTAGGTTTTTCATATGAGTTCTTGCAAGTGTGATCCGCTTTTCGTCGTTGACATTCTCATGAAGAAGACATCCACTCAAAATGGGCCTATAAGAACAAAACTTTCCTTTCGCTTCTTCTCCTGTTGCTTGGGCTTGAAAATGGTCAATTTTCAGCAAAGGATTTTTAAAAGGAGACACTCCCAAGTGAAACGATGGGAAGTTACAATGCGCACACAAATAAAGCAAGTTTAAAATTTAATGAAAGGTAATTAAAAATGGGGGGGAAAAAAGCAACAGAAGACAATAAAACAGTGAATACAGAATACGTGGCATTAATAATACCAGTAATAAAGAAGAAATGACAATGGAAACAGTTATAATGTGACTAGAATATAAACAATGAAAAAACACTAAATGAAATATCTTAAGCTATATTTAAAAAGGAGAAAAAAAAATTCTAAACATTACTAGGTGAATTCCAATCAAACTATAGTACAAAATTATTAAAACATTCTCAGTCATAATACAATCTCAATGATTTCTGCCTTCCTCTTACCCGTTTTCCCTTCCTTTTCAATCATGAAAGCTAAGGAACTGCTGGATATATGGTATTAGACTTATTCAGATGCAAACATGCATAAGATTGCAAATCAAACACACATACATTCCAGTAAGTAGAAATTTCAAAATGACACAAGAATGGAGAAATATCAAAGGGGGTGGTGGGGGTATAATTGGACTCTACTCTGCCTTGCTTGGTGCATGGAAATTAAGTTCTAAATTACCAACACATTGGGAGGCCAAAACTTACATAAACTGTTTTCAGTTATTTCAGTGTCTGATGTAATTCTTGTCTCTTTCCACCAATGTCCCCCCCCCCCCATTGTAATGTTGCCAAAATGTAGTGTAGACTGGCAGCATAAGAGTTGCTATTTCCTTTGCAAAAAAGGTGAGCAAGGGGAAAAACATGCATTATTTTATAGCAGAATTGGATTCACAGCAGCAGGATTCTCCTTCTAAGTATGATGCACGTCTTGCGTGCCTTGCCTTCAGATGAAACTGTGTCCTTTTCATCACTGCCAACCAATATGTCTGATTACTTCTGGGCCTTAAGAGGATCCTGGTGGGACACCCCCATTTAATGGAGTATCTCAGAAGAATGCATTTTCTACCTGCTTCACTCTTTTACTGCTTCAATTTCCTCATTGTCTAGGTAGGATTTTGTGTGGATCTTCCATGGTTATTATTTTTATATTTAGCTGTAAGCCTGCCTTTGCACTTTCAGTTCCACCTCAACATTAGGAGGAAGTTCCTGACAGCAAGAGCTGTTTGACAGTGGGAACATACTCCCTCGACGTTTGGTGGTCTCCTTTGGAGATCTTTAAGCATAGGCTGGATGGCCATTTGTCAGGGGTGCTTTGATTGTGAGTTTGTGCATGGCAGGGGGTTGGATTGGATGGCCTTTGGGGTCTCCTCCAACTCTATGATTCTATGATCTCTGATCCTTCTTAGTAGCTGTGGCATTAGCATAACGAATTCTGTCTATAGGATTATGTGTGCTGAATGAGACTACAGCTTCTTATACAGATATTGCTTAGTTCCAAGCTCCACATGGGTCAAGTCACCACACACAATTAGCAGAGGAATCAAGCCAAGTGTAACTACAGGCAGAGTCTGTGAATACAGCCAAGGTCATAACAGAGTCTTACTGGTGAGTCAGGCATGCAAAGGCTAAAGTTGAAAAAGCTTCAGGATCAAATCAAAATAAGACATAAATCTAGGTACTCAGTGGCTTTAAACTGGCATATGTTGCTTCAAATTCTCCTCTGGCATCTGAATAAGTAGGATCCTAGACAGCCCAAGACATAGCATCTCAGAGGCCTATTGCCGATATAATTTGCATATTAGGGAATTGTCTGTTGCACCCAGACACTTTTGGCTTAATTCTTTAGGAACTGATAACTTCCAAGAGTTGCTCAATTTCTGTTCCACAAGTCCTCTCATTTGATAAGGCTGGAACATCAATCTGGATACCAACAATTCCCAAGGATCATTCCCAAGGATCACTGGGGGCACAGAGACCTTGTTTAAGGAGTCCGCTTCCAATGGGGCAATGCGACTCAGTTGCAGTGCATGCCTTAGGAAGATGCCTGGATTTATCTTTGTCTTGAGAAACTCAAGTGGGACTGATGGCTCTAAGGATTTTTGCATATATGGTTTCATTCCTAGAACTCAAAATTTCACAGATCCTTAGATGAATGAAAATCTAACCATGTCATACTGATATTTGTTCTCCTGAATGCTGGAAGAACTTTCCAGAGAACCTTTGTTTTTTAAAGAAATTATCTGTGTGTTCCTTAAAATGTAACAACTTTCTCTTTCATTGAAGATCTTTCAACTTTGCATGCCTTTGTATAGTCTTCCTCTGTGTGGGTTTTCTGCGTGAGGTTCTTAGGTGTTGACTTTGGGCGTTCCCATATTGAATGCATTTATATGGTTTCTCCCGTGTGGATTCTCAGGTGAGAGAAAAGGGCAGTATTTAAAGGGAAGCTCATTCCACACTCCATGTATTTGTGTGGCTTCTTTCCTTTGTATGTGGGAATGAAGCTCTTTCCACACATTATGAGTTTATACAGTTTCTCCCATGTGGTTTTTTTGATGGACAGCAAGTTTCCCTTTTTCACTGAAACTTTTTCCCTGCTATGCATTTATATGGCTTCCCCTCATATGTATCCTTTGATGTCTATTGAGATTTCCTCTCTCACTGAAACTCTTCCCACACTCAATGC